>NSJW01000800.1:0-30485 GCA_019955255.1 Castanospermum australe
TTTACCCAAAAAGCAGTGACAGCGACTGATTGGGAGCCAAAACAAAAAAATTCCATTACTGTGTGGTTTTAATTAGCAGATGAGTGATACTTACTAGGAATCAAGTACAAATCTTGTTTTCTTCTCAGAGACAAGCCAAAGGACTCAGTCATGTCAAGTTCTTCAGGCTTATCCCCATCAGGCATCTTCCAATCAAAATGGAAAAGCAAATTTGCAAGTAAGAGTTCAACGTTGGCAATGCCAAATGTAATCCCTGGACACATCCTCCTTCCAGCACCAAATGGGATAAACTGAATCAGCACCTTTGTAATCAACTGAGCTATCAAAGAACCTTTCTGGATAAAACTTCTCAGCTTCTGTCCAGTAGTTGGGATCCCTCCCAATTGCCCAAGCATTAACAATGACCTTGCTCTTAGCTGGTATCTCATACCCGTTAATTTCACATCTCTCACTGCATTCCCTTGGATGTAGAAATGGAACAGGAGTATGTAGACGCAAGGTTTCTTTGATTACTGACCTTAAGTATTTCAGTTCATGCAGGTTAGCTTCATCTACATGCCCTTTTCCATCAAAGACCCTTCTTACCTCAGCTTGTGCTCTTTCCATCACCCTTGGGTTTTTGACAAGTTCTGACGTTGCCCACCCTAAGGTTTTCGATGAAGTGCCACTTCCAGCACTGAAGATATCCAGAAAGAAATGTTAACATGAACAGAAGTGCCAACAATTGTTTACAGCACTAGCATCATTCTAAGTTCCAGTCAAAAAAAAAAAAAATGAATATTCTAACTTGCAGTGACAAGGGATAATTTTTTTGATATGTAATTTCCAAGGCAAAATTTCTTTTCAAACTCTATAATCATCTACAGATTTTAATTAGACCTTTATCCTGAAATTTCTTCATTTATATGTACATGTGACCATGTGAGTGACTTGAAAGTGCAGCTTTTCCAAATCAGTAGATGGTCAATTAACAGCTGGTGTTTAACATATCAGTATACTATGAATCTTGCCTTTTCTCTGCCTGCAGCTAGCAGTTGTTAAACAAAGAAAAAAGTGCAAGCATCTAAGACAACTGTAGTTAATCGATCTTTGATGATATCTAATATTCTAGGCTTGTAACTATTTTTGCAATTTTTATCATTGCTAATTGCAAAATACTAACCAAAATGGTTGCTTTGATAACATTGTCAGTTAGAGGATGCTCAAGGTTGCTCTGCGTCTGAAGCTTTAGTAGGACATCAACTAGATCATCATCATCCCCCGCTTTTTCATTGATTGCCTCTATTTTTGCAATCTTGTCCCTGTGATCTCTGACAATGTTCTCTAGGATTCTATCCATTTCTTGATGGAGCTTCTCAACTCTGGACCTTAATCCTGTCAGAACTTGAAGCACTTCAATGGAGGGATACAGGTCAGCAACAGAGAACCCAGCAACTACTTTCAGCACATCTTCATGAGAGCTAAGTATGCTTCTTGGTCTGTAGATTTTCCTCCAAAGGCTGCACGCGATGTTAAGCCATACGACAGTGAATTGATCATCTTGCTGTGATTGATGGGTGACCCTTCACTCAAACATAACTCTTTGACAAGATTTGATGCCTCCTCTTCCCGAATCGATCGAAATGATTCAACACGCTTTGGAGTTAGCAGCTCAAATGTGCAAATCTTTCGCATCTGCCTCCAAAAACTTCCATAGGGAGAAAAGCTCATGCCCTTGGAGCCATAAGTCAAAACATGTGCAGCAAAAAGATGAGGCCTATTTGCAAAGATGATGTCATGAGTCCTCGTTACCTCTTTGGCCATTTCAGGCGAAGACACAACTATGGTGGAAAGTGCACCAAGCTTTTTATGCATCAGAGGCCCATGATGCTTTGCTAATTTTGCTAGGCCGCGATGGGGCATGGCTTCAAGCTGGTGCATGTTCCCTATGAGAGGCAGTTTCGGAGGACCTGGAGGCAACTTGGAGTTTGAACTTGAAGGCTTGGTTTTTGATCTCCAAACTATGCTGAACACCATGAACAAGAAGAGGAAGAAGGATAAGAGTTCAGGTGAGGGAATTTGGAGATTCAACTCCTTGATTGCTAAGGAAAACAAGCTAGGCTAGCTAGCTCAGATGAAAGATTACTGAAACAAGCTGGGCATTCATAGCCGCTAATTGATGATAATGATATTATATTGGAGAAGTCAAAATCTTCACAAGAGTAAAACATTGTTTTTGCACCTCATACATGTATTCTCTTTGCTAATCAGTGCATTTATGATAGATGAAAACAAAAGAAAATAATTTTGAGAGTATATATGTGTGAGACTAAAATAAAAATACATGCTTATCTGAACAACCAATACACTCTGTTACTTAAAAAAAAAAAAAGGTCTGATAGAGTGGTAGTGTATGTTTTAACGGTGGATTTCAAGTGATTGGAGGTGAGGAATCCAAACACTGCCAGCGATAATAGATGGCCGATGAGTGATGATCCCCCCATTTATTTCCACCTGTATGGATCTTTGTGACCTTCTTTTTTGTAATGATCTATTCATTTTCTACCATTAACTTTGTTTTAGTCGCGAATAATACCACCAATGAAAATACACACACAACTGAATTATTGCTCATGATTATAATTTTGTGAATTTTTCTGTTTTGTTTGTTTGTTGGACTAAGGTGGTGTGATCCAGTAAATTGTGTCATCTTGAATAATTAATTTTTCTGTCCCACTAAAGAGAATACCTGTGTACCCAAAAAAAAAAAAATAACCAAAGAGAATACCTGCATTAGTATTGCGCATTGTAATGCATCTAATAATATATGACCAATTTGGGTTCATTAAACTTCCGAATAAATTTACTAAAACATAGGAAAAGAAAACCAATATAAATTATTTAAGAATCAAATTAATGGGGCTTTGACTTCCTGTCTCTCTCTTGCGTAAGTTATCTTTCTCAATTCCAAGTTGACAAGTTTGCTTAAAAAATATAAGGAATTCAAAATTTATATTCACATTTACCACTACACTCAATTAATTGGTGTTTAATCTCATACTGTTACCCTTGGGAGTTGTTATGGTACCTTGATTTTTTTTTTCTAAAGTGCCAATACCCAAGATGATTTATGAAATATTTATTAATTATTTTGCACTATAAATACTTGAAGTAGTCTAGTGAAAAGTAAAGGTAACAACTAATTCATAAATGTTCAACAAATCACAATGTACTAGTACGCAAAGAAAAAAAAAGATAGGTACTTTACCTTTGCTTAAATTATTTAGCGCAGCATTCCAATGAAAACAAAAAATAGCACCAATAGTTCAATCTCGTGTCATTTTATTTATTATATCGTTGTCATCCATTTTTTAAATAAATAAAAAATTTTTTCATCAACTTGACAAATATAAACTATATATTAGAAAATGCATTAATATAAGTGGAAACGTGGACTTTTCTCCTCTTGAAGATGAGTTTGTTTTAAACAATAAATATCTAGTGGCAACCATATGGGGTGTCACAAAATATATCATACCCTGTCGTTTCAGTCCAATACTTAACATGTCACTTGAGCTTAGCTCAAGAAGTTGGAGTAGGCGAAATTCGAGTAATGAAAATAAATTCAAGTCTTTTAATAACTCAGTGATGTATAAAGAAATTGATAATTTAACACAATAAGTATAAATCTTTTGTAAGTCCATCATTGTGATGGTAGAGTTACTCTTTTGAACAGTCACCTGTCCCCATGCATATATATATATATATAGGAAAGTTTAATGAATCAAACTTTTTTGTTGACCAAAAAAAAAAATCAAACTTCTTGTTACTAATTGTCAAAGCTTTTGCCTTCATCACATTGCATAGCCATAAATACATAATTTTCTTCAGCTTCAACTTGTACAATTAAGTCAGAAAAGCTGAGCAAACCCTTATTACAATAGACCATGAGTTTCTTTCTTCCGTGCTCTAATTTTTCGATTGTAAAGCTTGTGCAGTAGATAAAGGACGAGAAGTGATGGGAATCAAGTATAGATCATCTCTTCGAATAACTTGTAAGCCAAAAGTCTCAGTCATGTCCAAGTCTTCATTTTTCATTCCACTGGGAAGCTTCCAATCAAACTGATACAACAGCAATGCAAGTGGCAACTCAACGTGGATCAAACCAGATGCAATGCCTGGGCGTATTCTTCTTCCTGCACCAAATGGGATGAACTCAAAATTATTTCCTTTGTAGTCAACAGAACCATCAATGAACCTCTCAGGATAGAACTTCTCAGGTTCAGTCCAAGAATTTGGATCTCTTCCAATTGCCCAAGCATTGATTTTGACCTTGCTTTTGACAGTTATATGATAGCCATTGATCTCACAAGCTTGCCCACATTCTCTTGGAAGCAAAAGAGCACCAGGACGATGTAATCTCAATGTCTCTTTCACAACTGACTTCAAATATTTTAGTTTCTCGATGCCACTTTCACTGGGGTTTCATTCTCTGTCGAATAGCTCTTTACCTCAGCTTGTACCTTCTCCATTGCTCTTGGATTTTTAATCATTTCTGCCGTTGCCCACACTATGGTAGTAGATGATGCCTCACTTCCACCACCAAAGATATCCTTCAAAGAAATTATGAGATCAAGTTGGCAGAGATATGGCACCCAATAGCCCGATGCATCGTTTTTCTGCATATTAAAAACAATACATACTACTAGCTACTAAAACTAGAAAAGGTAAAAAAAGCAGCTATCTGGCAGATGCTGCTCGAGTTCAAAGAGCACTTAGAAATTACTTATTTGCATGGGAACTGTTAAACTTTCAGAGCACTTTTGTGGTATGCAAATAACATGGTTGAAAGATGTCAATATGCTTACCAAGATCACAGCCTTGATACTCTCATCACTTCAGGGAAACTCCTGCTGACTGCTATCCTGCAATTTCAAGAGCACGTCTATCACATCTTCCTTTGCTTCTTCACCATGGCCCTCGGTGGCCTCTGTGGCTCTTGACTTGGCATCCCGGGGCATAATCTATATATGTGTGTGTGTGGGAGAAATAACAGACGCACATACTCCTTAGTCTCACATACTTCACTTACCTTAGATTAATTAGTTATTAAATTAATTTAACTACTTAATTACATGCAGTTAATCACTTGTGTTAATTATTAATTTTCTGACACGGTCTCTTCTAAAGTCATGATTATATATAAGTATATTATTGATTAAATTCATTTGACAGTTAATCAATTACTCTCTATCGCCTTGCAAGTGGTTAATTGTATATGGTTAAATGATTAAATCAATTTAATATTTAGTTAATCTAAAAAATATAAGAAATGTGAAGTTAAATATATGTGCAACTATCATTACGGTATACATTAGGCCTAAAGTGGTATTTCATAAGAATGTGTTTTGAATTTGAAAATATTTGGGGAACCATAATCCCCAATGAATCAACCCTTGAACGCAGCATTCTCAAGAGAAAAAAAAAATAGCATCAATAGTTCAATATATGAATTCGAAATGTTCTTACACACTAGTTAATTTTTTTTCACACTATTTTATATATTTGGTTTGGAAAAAAATGTTAAAAAGAAAATATGTTGAAATGTATTTTTTTATTTTAATACCAAAAAAAATTAAAAAATAATATAATAAAAATAGCGTACAAATAATATTATTATTTTTTATATCATTGTCGCTCATTTTTGTAATAAGTAAATCGTTTTCATTTACATCACAAACTATTAGAAAATGAATTAATATAAATATTAAATAGTACAAACAACTGCTTTATGCTTCGAGAACATGATGCATCCCTTGATAGGGTCCTAATTATATTATTTTAGAATTAATATTCAATTCAGGTTTGATAACGTCTTAATTTATTTCTTTGAATTCCTCCTTGTTAATGATTAGGTACATCTCTCCTCACTCTTCAGCATGATATATAATTTCTGTTTGGTTGATATTAAAATAAACGATAAATTAGAGTCTCTCTTTCTATATTAGAATGACGTTAAACTCAATTTTTATTTAAAATTTTTGTATTTCATCTCATTTGATTAAATTAGATAACTTTCATATAACTTAATTTGTTGATAAATTTTTATTTAAAATTTATATTTCATCTCATTTGATTAAATTAGGTAACTTTCAAATAACTTTGTTGATAGAATATTCTTTTTAACCGTACAGCTAACTATAACTAACATTATAAATTCAGTTTAGTATCTCATAAAAAAACTTAAAAATAGTGAACTGTAATTTAACTAATATTTTATTTTTAAACTTTTATGACTTCACCAATACAAAGGTTATATTTTCTCCTATATATAATTCATAATAATTTTAAAGTAGACCTATAATTCTAACTAAAAAAAACAAAAACATATAAGCATATAATACAATACTCGAATGAATAATGATACACGATCATACTTCAGAAAGAAAATTTATTACTTCAATTTATCATCAACCAGCAAGATGTGCACGTGTCCTATTAAAATTTAGGGAAACGAACCATTAAAATTTAGTGTAACGAACTTGTTACTAATTGTCAGCTTTTGCCTTCATCATGTACTTAGCACAAATGCATAATTTTCCCCAGCTCTGCTAATTAAGTCAGAAAAGCTGAACAAACCCTTATTTCAATTGTCCACAAGTTGCTTTTTCCTCTACTCTAGTTTTTCCGATTGTAAAGCCTGTGGCAGTAGGTAAAGGACGAGAAGTGATGGGAATCCGGCATAGATCATCTCTTCGAGTAACTGCTATTCCAAAAGCCTCATCATGTCCAAGTCTTCATTTTTCATTCCATTGGGAAGATTCCAATCAAAATGATACAACAGCAATGCTAGTGGCAACTCAATGTTGATCAAACCAAATGTCATGCCTGGGCATATTCTTCTTCCTGCACCAAATGGGATGAACTCAAAATTATTTCCTTTTATAGTCAACTGATAAAATGGCATCAATCTATCTTGCATTCTCGAGCTTGCAGCATCGTCTTTATAGACGAGTTACACAACAAACAAATACAAAACTAACAGAAGCTATCTACACAAGCTATCTACATCGATCTTATCGTAAGCAACAGAACCAGCAAAACCGATCTTATCGTAACCATCTTCTACTGTTGGAGTTGTTTGAATTTGGATGTTCTCATATGTTCTCATATCAACGTAGTCTTATCTCTAATACTCCCCCTCAAGTTAGAGCATGTAGGTAACTAGTGCCCAACTTGCCTAGGATCGAATGGAATGATGACTTCCCAAGGGCTTTGGTAAAAATGTCAGCCAGTTGAGATTGAGATCGGACATAGACGTACAATTCAATATGCTTTGTGTGTTCGTGAAATACGGGGTTGGCAACAATATGCAGGGCTGCTTGGTTGTCGCACAGCAAGTGCATAGGTTTGGTGTGAGCAACACCGAGACAAGCCAAATAAGATTTCAGCCAAATTAATTCAGAGGTTGTGATAGCCATTGATCGGTACTCGGCCTCTGCAGATGAGCGTGAGACAGTAATTTGCTTCTTCGTCTTCTATGAAACTGGTGAATCACCTAACAGTATAAAGTAACCCGTAACAGATCGGTGGGTAATAGGACAACTTGCCCAGTTTGCATCACAGTAGGCAGAGATCTGCAAATCACAGTCAGTTTTCAACAAGATTCCTTGTCCCGGATTTGATTTTACATAACGAAGGACTCGAAGCACGGCATCAAAGTGCTATTGTTTAGGAGATTGCATGAATTGGGAAAGGACATGCACTGCATAACACAGATCAGGCCGAGTGATCGTTAGATAAACTAAGCATCCTATGAGATGCCTATATCGAGCAGGGTCTTCAAAGTCTGGGCCAGTAGCAAGTGCAAGTTTATGATTCTGTTCCAAGGGAGAAGCTGTCGATTTACAGCCCAACAAACCCGATTCAAAGAGGATATCCAGTGCATATTTTCGCTGTGAGAGAAACAGACCACGTGGCCCGTGAGCGATCTCGATGCCCAGAAAGTATTTCAGTGATCCTAGGTCTTTGATTTTGAAGCAGGAATTGAGATAATCTTTCACCTCCTGGCATGCTTTGGAGTTGTTGCCGGCGAGGACAATATCGTCCATATAGATGAGCAAAGCAAGGAAGATATCCTCACGTTATAGAGTGAACAACGTATGGTCTGCCTGTGACTGAACAAAGCCATAAGCTTCCAAGGAATTACTGAGTTTTGCGAACCAGTTCTGAGGAGATTGGCGTAGTCCATACAATGATTTGCGCAGTCGACACACTTTGTGGGCGTCTTCGTTGGTAAAGCCCGAGGGGAACCACATGTATACTTCTTCATGAAGGTCTCTATGGAGAAAGGCGTTATGGACATCAAGCTGATGAAGTTCCCATTGCTTTGCTGCAGCCACTACAAGGAGTGTTCGAACACTCACCATTTTTGCAACGGGTGCAAACGTCTCCGTATAGTCTTCACCTTCTACCTGGTTGTTGCCGGCTATGACCAAGCACGCTTTATAGCGTTCTACTGACCCATCGGAGTTATATTTAATTTTGTACACCAACTTTCATGGTAAAGCTCGCTTTCCGCGAGGCAAATTTGCAATCTCCCACGTACGGTTTTCTTCTAATGCATGGAGCTCTTTCTGCATGGCGTCTACCCATCGTGCATCGGTAATGGCTTGCTTGAGACTGGTTGGTTCTGTGTCCTCAGTGATGGCCGCTAGAAAGGCACGATGCGGCATGGAGAATTTAGAATAAGTAACATAATTGGAGATGGGATATGGGGTACCTGTGAGTGAACTGGCTTGGGTGAGATCCTCAGAAGATGTGTGTGTACTAGCCACGTTGCACTGATAATCTGTTAGGTAGACAGGGGCCTTGCGCTCACTATGACTGCGTCGTGATGCTAGATCGGTGCAAGGAGAGGCATCAACAGTTTGATCATGAGTATTACTCCCTTTGTCTACTATGGTGTCCAGGTCTATGCGTTGTGGAGGTGTGGAGGTGACTTCGACCTGGTTATGATTGGTGGAACAACCAGCTTCTCCTACATTGTCTTGTGTGTTCTGTCGTCCGTCATCTGCATCTGATTTGTGTGCCAGTGGGTCGTGATCAGCAAGGGGAATAATAGACGGCATTGTGTTTTGGGATTGTGCAGATCGTGATGATTCTTGATGAGGAAAAGGAAACACATCCTCATGGAACTGTACATCTCTAGATACAAAAATTTCCTGTGATTCAAGATCGTATAACTTTCACCCTTTCTTTCCTGTCGGGTAGCCAACGAACATGCATCTCCTTGATTGAGCAGCAAACTTTTCCCGTGGCTTTGGTCTTGGATGTGCATAGCAAACACCCAAAGACGCGTAAATGATCATATAGTGGCTGAACACTGAAAAGTATCTCATATGGTGTCTTTCCAGCAAGCAACCTAGACGGAGTTCGATTGATCAAATGTGCTGCAGTGGTGACGCATTCACCCCAAAAACGTACTGGAGCACGGGCTTGGAAACGCAGTGCTCGGGCAACATTAAGAATGTGTCTGTGTTTTCTCTCCACTCTCCCGTTTTGCTGTGGGGTGTCTACACATGATGTCTGATGGATTATTCCATTATCATTGTAAAACTTAAGCAAAGTTCCAGATTTAAATTCAGTCTCGTTATCTGTTCTAAAGACTTTTACTGATTTGCCGCATTGAGTTTGTGCCAGTGCAACAAATCTTCAGACGTATTCCATCGTTTCACTTTTCTCAGCTATAAAAAATACCCAAACAGCTCTACTAAAATCATCGACCATGGTTAAAAAATAGTGAGCACCGAAAAAGGAGGAAGTTCTATATGGTCCCCATATATCTCCATGGACAAGTTCGAAACAATCTTTACTGTGATGATCACTTATTGGAAACATATTTCTTGTTTGTTTCACACGGTGACATACATCACATGCCCCGTTGCTTACATGTCTACCCCTAAATTGAGTAAGTTCCGGAAGCAAAGAGAGAATTTGATGCAAAGGGTGCCCGAGTCGTTGATGCCACAGCTTCATAGAATCACTTGATCGTACTGCATGTGCTCGACCTTGCTTCGAGTGGTACATAAACACCTTCATGCTGCTCACCCAATCCAATCTCCATCTGCAAGGTTGGGTTCTGCAAAATACAATTGCTGTTAGTGGATTTCACATTGTTGTTGTTCATCCGAACAAGTTGTGCAACCGAAATCAAGTTGCACTGCAGGTTAGGCACAAACAGCACATCTGATATGTATAAATTTGGTTCAAGGGTAACGATTCCTCGTTTAACTGCATATGTGACATTTCCATTCGGTAATTTAACTGCCAAAGGTATGATATTTTCCATATTGCTCAGCAATGCAAGGGTACCTGTCATATGTTGGGATGCACCACTGTCAACTAACCATTGAGGGGAGAGGATGGTATTACCAGATAATTTGTCCTTCGTTTGAGGCTGATCTACCAGGGACAGCAATCGTTCAATTACTTCTGGAGTGAGTGCAGAGAAAACCGAAGCATGTTCCTGTGGTTCACTGGATTGTGCTGTGTTTGCTGTGGCCATATTGGAACGTCCCCCATGCGATCTGCCTCAACCACGCCCCCTTCCGCTGCTTCAATTAGGGTAACCATGAACCTACCAACATTTTGAGGATTCATGATTGGTTTTACCGCAATGTATACATGGCACGTGATTTGCGGATTTTTCAGGCATTGTTGGTGCAACAGGCGTGAGGTTTTGCTTTGGAACCATTTGTGCTACATATCCAACAGCTTCTATTCTGTCGTTTTGAGCGCGAGCAATGGATCGGTGAGTTTCTTCTTGTGTCACCATCGCATAAATTCTGTTGATCGAGGGCAATGGTGTTGTGTTAAGGATCTGAGTGCGTAGATTTCCAAATATCACATCATCCAAACCCATAAGGAACTGATACACGCGGTCCTTCTCTGCTTCCTCACTGATATGCTTGGTTGCTAGACAATTGTTTCCACTGGGACAGACATGCAAAGTTTTGCTCACCTCAATCTCATCCCAAACAGCTTTGAGTCTTGTATAATAATTTCCAACACTGGTACCCTGCTGTTTAATGTTCATCAGACTCGCCTTAAGCTGATACAGTCGTGAAACGTTCTCCACGGAATACCGTTCTTTGAGATTGTCCCAGAGATCCTTTGTATCGTCGAAATATTGGATGAAAGGTTGCAGTTGGGGCTCGATTGTGTTGTGGATCCATCCAATGATCATGGAGTTGCAGACCACCCACGCATAACCCTCGTCTGATTCATCATCTTTCTGCTTCTCGATCGAACCAGTGACAAACCCGAGTTTGTTCTTCGCCTTGAGTGCATTTTTCATGGCTTTGGCCCAACTATCGTAGTTTCCTTCTCCTCTCAACATCATGTTTGTCAGCATGTTGCCAGGGTTATCGGAAGCAACAACGTAGAAGGGTGATCTTGGATCGGTCACCTTACGTTTACTGTTGCTTTCTTTCACCATTACATAATGGTTTGTCATATATGGGCCAGCTTTGCACCAATAGATACGATCAGAGTTTCTCAGCGGAAATGTTCCCTATCGTTTGCTCTTATACCATAATAAAATGGCATCAATCTATCTTGCATTCTCGAGCTCGCAGCATCGTCTTTATAGACGAGTTACACAACAAACAGATAACAAACAGATAGAAAACTAACAGAAAGCTATCTACACAAGCTATCTACACCGATCTTATCGTCACCAGCAGAACCAGCAGAACCGATCTTATCGTAACCATATTCTGCTGTTGGAGTTGTTTGAATTTGGATGTTCTCATATCAACGTAGTCTTATCTCTAATATCAACAGAACTATCAATGAACCTCTCAGGATAGAACTTCTCAGGTTCAGTCCAATAATTTGGATCTCTTGCAATTGCCCAAGCATTGACTATGACCTTACTTTTGATAGGTATATTATACCCATTGATCTTACATGCTTGTCCACATTCTCTTGGAAGCAAAAGAGCACCAGGAGGGTGTAATCTCAGTGTCTCTTTCACAACTGATTTCAAATATTTTAGTTTCTCGATGCTAGTTTCATTGGAATTTCCTTCTGTGTCGAATACCTCTCTTACCTCAGTTTGGACCTTCTTCATTACTCTTGGATTTTTAACCATCTCTGCCATGGCCCACACTATGGTAGTAGATGATGTCTCACTTCCACTACCAAAGATATCCTTCAAACAAATTATGAGATCAAGTTAAAATGATTCAAAGACATCCAAATAGCTAAAAGATAGGGCAGATGGCACCCAATACAAGAGAGACTAAGGAGTTGAAAAAACCCTCATACAATGTTTTCTGCATATTAAAAACAATACATACTACTACTAAAACTTGGAAAGGTAAAAAGCAGCTATCTGGCATATGCTGCTTAAGTTCAAAGAGCTCTTAGAAATTACTTATTTGCATGGGACTGTTAAAATTTCATCTGATTTTAGAAGTTTAGTTCACATTTCAAAAGTTGTCAACACAAAATGTTAGCAGTAAGAAAATCATAAGTTATTAGACTTTCAGTTTATCATAGAGAAGCTGTAAAATTTACACACACTTTTATGGTGAGCAAATAACATGGTTGAAAGATGTCAATATGCTTACCAAGATCACAGCGTTGATACTATTATCACTTAAGGGAAACTCCTGCTGACTAATATCCTGTAATTTCAAAAGCACGTCTATCAGATCTTCCTTTGCTTCTTCACCAAGGCCTTCTGTGGCTCTTGACTTGGCATCTCTACGCTCATTGATGATGTTTTGCATTATGCGATCAGCTTGTTGGTGCAATTTCTCAAGCTTAGGCTTCAAACCAGAGATATGTTTAACCCATTTGGCAGAAGGGAACAAATCTCCCATGTCAAAACCTCCAGCAACCTCTAGGCCTTCTTTTATCACTGATATGAATTCTTGATGGTACTTGCACTTCTTGCCAAAGGCTGTCCTTGAAGCGATTGTAGATATTGTTGAAATCACTTCTTTACTGAAACTGATGGGTGATCCTTCTTTTCGAAGCAATCCATTTGATGAGATTATTGAGCTCTTCCCCTCTGACTGGCTGGAAAGATTGGACACGTTTTGAGCTAAAAAGCTCCAATGCACAAATCTTCCTCAGCTGCCTCCAATAATCACCATAGGGTGAAAAAGATATACCCTGAGAATCATAAGGACATTATCTTTGAAGCTAGGATAGGGGGCCTAGATGCAAAGATGAGATCATGGGTTTTCAACACCTCCCTAGCATACTCTGGAGATGAAACCACGATGGTTGAAACCTCTCCGACCTTCAGATGCATCAAGGGTCCATATTTTGTGGTTAAATCTCTTAACCGACGATGGGGCAGTGACCCAACAAGGTTGTGTATATTCCCTTTGGTAGGTAGCTTCCATGGCCCCGGTGGTAAATTTGGAGTTGAGTCAGATTTCTTGGTCACTATTTTGTGTACCATTGACATGAAGAGGAAAAGGGAGAAAATGGATGTAAAGTAGAGGATCTCAAGATTCGTGAAGGAAAGTGGAAACAGAACATATATAGGTCTAGGTTTTCTAGTTTAGTGAAACTCTGTTTGCCACTCTAATCATATAGATTGTAAAGCGTCTGATGATGCAAGTTTCTCTTTGCTTTTCTCATCCATTATTTGGTATATCGGCTTGCCGCCTGCTTTCAAGATACTGAAAACAAAAGAGGAAAAAAAAATAATATTAGTCAATGAAGCAGTAGCTATTTTTTTATTGAACCTTAGTCAAAGGTTAGATCAGGCGTCCGGATTCAACAATACTTATAAAGGACTTACAAATAATCTACACCAGAAAACAAGTGAGCAATTGTCAAGTTAATTCTATTCACTTGACCTACTCCTCAGTAGATAAATAATAACTATTCTATTTGAGATGTTTAAAAACTATTTCCTTCGTTTTTTAAGTTTTCACTTATAAAAGCACTTTACGAATTAATCTCATAGGAAAGAATAATATAACATTGAAAAAAGTTATGATTGATAGTTTTATTAACTAGTTCAATTAATTTATTGGTTGCTATTATTAATATAATAATAAGATGCCAATAAAAAACTAAGAAATTAAGTACATTTGATAAGTTTGAAGTACATTTTCACCAAGTATTACTTTGGTCAATTCAAATTAATGTAAGAGTTTTACTTTATAACACATCTCTAATCATTCATTCGTATTTTAATTTAATGGTCTAAAAATATACAATTAAAAAAATAATTTAATGAAGTAAGAGATAGCAAAATCTATATTTATTTAAAGGTAGATAAAATTTGTTTTTAATTAAGAGAGAAATGTCGTTAAATTTATACTCAATAAAAAATAAAGAACATAACTTTATTTATTAAAATTTTTTTTTAAAAAAAAAAAGCAAGACCGTACGAACAATTGCAATGCCTTATTTGATTTTATTGTATGATTTACTGAATTTTTTTTTTTAACATAAACTCAGTCTTTGAAGATGGCATTTTGTAGCGGTGCATATGCTTCTCAACTCTTATGTATGGTAGCACTCTTTTAAGATAGCATTTCGTCACTAGTTGGGTCCTAATGTTAGTGCAAAATAAATATTAATAAAAAAAATTACATTTTTATGTTGTATTGCTCTAAGCATCTAAGTAACTTAAAATATAAAATAATTATTCCATTTCTCTTCTTTAATTTCAAAATATAATTTCTAGTTTTTTTGCCTACACCTGTCAGTTAGACTGATTTGTAATTATTTCTTTTGAGATCCTTCGCAATTCAATAATCAGTTCAAACTTTTATAAAACAAAAAATAAAATCAGTTGAAACTCATTCTGCTTCAAGTGAGTTCATGATATTTTGCAAGATACATTTATTATTTAACAAATATGAAACCAAACGATATCCCATTAACCATTATCCAACTATTTTATTACGTAATGAATTTCATATCCTAAACTCGATTTGTAACTAATGAATATTATTACACAGAGTATCATTATATTAGAGAAGCAAATATATGACCAAAAAAAAAAAAAGAAGATCGGAAATGCCTGAGATGAAAATCGAAATAATTAAACTAATTAGTGGAATCAATGGCTCAAACCAGGTGATATAGAAATCATGTGTTCAATTCAATGGTTCAAGTCAGGTGACATAGAAATCATGCTAAGATCACTCAAATAACAACAATAGAATAATTTGAGGCGTCTCAATGACTACGAAGTAGTTTGGCATAGTGATCATCAAAAACCAACTAAGCCAATATATCAATTTAAGCAAAATGTTAATCCTTTTTTATTGCTAGAAAGATTTTCCTTTTGATTTAAGCGAAATGTTAATTCTTTTATTCGCAACTCAAATATCCCTTTCCATATGGAAGACTACGAAAGAATGACAACAATAAGACGCCAGCAACTAAGCACGCATGTGTCCCAAAATTGGACTATAGCCAAAAGCAAAAATGAAGAAAAAAAACTGATAAGGACTAAGCGTTTTTTTCTATTCCTTAATCTGGAAATGCCAAACTTTAAGCAGAACAAAAATCCAAATGCCACTAGAATACCACAAAACAAAAACCCAATACTACTAATCAGTTGTGGACATTGAAAAGGAACAAGTAATAGATTGAAATATCACATATATTAGAATGATGAGAACTAAAATGAAATGGATATACATCTTGGTTTAATCTTCGAAAACAAAATGAAATGGGTATGCATCAACCAAAAGCAAGAAATGATATGGGCATGCATCAATCAGGAGATTAAACGATTCACCTTGGTTTAATATCCGATAACAAAATTTGAGTGATGGTTTTGAATGAAAGGCTAATTTTCTCCACCAAAATTCAACTGAGTAGCAGAAATACAATGCTTTCTTACTGTGTTGTTTGTATGTTTGTTCGTGTCCCTAGTTTTTTCTTTTTACGTTTTCATTTTTAATTTATGAGTAAAGTTAGTGTCTCTTCCTTCGTTAATATATATTCTACATTTATTTGTCTTTATTAAATACAGATTTTAAATATTCTATTACTTCATTAAATTGTGTGATTTTATATCATTAGATTAAAACCAGATTTATTTAAACCAGACAAATTAAGGTTTCTTAAATAAAATTATCCAACATTAATTGTTGTTTATATATTAAAATTCGTAACTAACGTAAGAATTTAATTTAAAAAACTTAAATCATGTTATCAAATTTTTAAAAATTATAAATTAATATTAAAATATTAAAAATTTATTAAATTATAAATAATATGAAAAATAGTTTTAATATTCATAAAAATTATTAACTACAGATTTTAATATACATATACTTACAAAAATAACCATGAATTATATCTGAAAAATTAATTGTAACTATTAATAAACAGTGTCCCATGCTCATGGAATTATATATACAACTAACCCTTTACCTCATGTATAAAGATAGTTTTGTATCAAATAAAGTAAGAATCACGCGATAAATGAAGATATTGTGCTCTATGCTGCTATATAAAATAATTTTACATTCCAAAACACAACTTACAAACTGAACACAATTAATTTAAATTTATTACACAAACCATTTTACTTGTTTATAGGTCTAAGTACTATTCCATAAACGCATTTTTTTTAAATTTTAATAATTGGTTAGTCAAATTTAAACATCTACTACTATATTCTAATTAACTTTCCTGCCTTGTAGTTGTTTTCAAAATAAATTTATTATTTCACAGCAAAATAATTCAAACACAATTGAAACCAGTTTTTCACTATCTTTAACAACGCATGTTTATCCATCATTAGAATTTGCATAATTACAATTAGAAGACAACAAAAATTATAATATTATAAAAAGATAATATTTAAAACATATTTTATTAAAATGCATTTTTTTTATGATTATTTCACTTTATGAATTAAAAAATGTATTAATAATTACCATTCAAATATATAGTTAAAATTTAGATGAATGATTATCACATTATGTACGAAGTAAGACATCTATTGATTCTATTTACTATGTTATCTAATATGTATTATCAAAAATTTAGACAAAAACATAAATAATTAAAATGGGTGTACATAATGGTGTATGAGTCATAAATAGTTTTTATTTTACATTTGATTCAGGAAAATTATATTATCTATTTTCATCTATTAAGAATATTTCCTTTTAAAATTTTGAATTAAAAAAGAAAAAAAAAAATTGAAGTGTTAGGAAAGATGAGAACTTATGAAAGGAGAGTAGTAGGGAATTAATGAAGAGTCAAGAAGAAAATGAGTGAAATTAAGAAAACTTGAAAAAATTCAAAATTTAGGAGAAAATATGTGGCAAATTCCGCTACTTGAAATGAAAAACTTCTAATATATATAATAGATAGATAGATTGTTCGTATTAATAGAGTGCTTCTAGTGATAAAATTGGTAAAGTGCAAAAAATAACCATTTTATTTTCAGTTATTCCTATTAATTTTCACAATAATTTTTGCTCTTCAATTTTTTTTTTGGGTCTAAAAAAAAGAGTTTCAGTATCAGTTTGTGTATTTTCACCGCAAAGGTGTTTGAATAATTTACGTACCAATTATGTTATTTCTACATCTCATTTCTATATTTCTTTTGTATACTTTTTTTTATGATAAAAAAAAAGATGAAAAAAAACTGAATTTTTTTATCTTTTTTATTATTATTCAAAATAAGCATATAAAAAAATATAAGATTAAAGTATAAGAATAGTATTTTTATTTACATAAAATCATTAGTTCAAATTTATGTTTCTTCATTGTAAAAAAAAAAAAAAAAAAAAGAATACTGCCAGCTTCATCCCGGGTTTCCCCAAAAAGCAGTGACAGCGACAGACGGGAGCAAAAACAAGAATTCCCTTATTGTGGTTTTACGTAGCAGATTAGTGATTCAGACAAGCCAAAGAATTTCTCTTATGTTATATTTGGATTGGAGGTTTAGAAGAGAAAATAAAAAAAAGAAAAAAATTTATCATATATCTCTCACTTATTTAAAAGTTTTATAAAAAAAAAGAAAGAAAATAAAAATTTTTAACATACCAATATCAATCCATTTTATTCTATTTATTCCAAGGAAAAAATTCAACAATTACTTAGCCAAAATCACAGAACTATTCTTATGTTCTTGAATAGAAATAAGGAATGCTGATCTTTGATAATTTTGTCATTATCTACTTGTTTTCAAATGAGACCATTCAAGGATGTAAAATATTACAATGGGATAAAAGGACTCCAAAACTCTCTTTTACAAATTTTTATAAATATTTTAAAATTTTCTTAATTTGAAGAATTTTAAAAGATTTTAAACTTTTAAATAAAGAAAAAATATCTATTTAATTAACTTTTTATTCTTATTTCTTTTTTTTTCTTTAAATTTTTTTCTTTTTCGTTCTCTTTAAACTCTCAAACATTGCCTTAGAGACAACCAAAGGGATCCAGACAAGTCAAGTTCTTCAGGCTTATTCCCATTAGGCATCTTCCAATCAAAATGGAAAAGCAAATTTGCAAGCAAGAGTTCAACGTTAGCAATGCCAAATGTAATCCTTGACACATCCTCCTTCCAGCACCAAATGGGATAAGCTAAATCTGAATCTTTGTAATCAACTGAGCTATCAAGGAACCTTTCTGGATAAAACTTGTCAGCTTCAATCCAGTAGTTGGATCCCCCCCCCCCCCCCAATTGCCCAAGTATAAAAATGACCTTGCCCTTATACCCAGTCAATGCAGTCCAATAGTTAACATGTCACTTTAGACCTTAGCTCAAGAAGTTGCAGTAGGTGAAAATTATGTTTTCCTTTTTTGTCTTAAAAAAAAATGGCGGAGGTCGCTGAACTTTGGCAGACTAAAATACAAGTGGGATTATGCCCCTGCCGGCCTGCGGTATATAATTCATATATTTCTTTTCCTCTGTTCTTTCTTTACGTCTAATAATTGAATTCACGTTAGCTGATTAAAGTAATACTAGAGGTCCTGAAAACGTGGGTCAAACTTATCAACTGCACCTAATTTGGTTACTAAAATATAAATAAATGTTAATACTTTGTCTTTTGTAACGTATCAAATACATCTATCACATACTATTAATTAATCTCCATTCTACTTTCTTCCTTTCTCCTTACCTAAACCCTATAATTCAACATGGTATCAGAGCGGTACCATCTGCCTTGAGGGTGTCCATGTTTTTTGTTATGTCGAGCTCTATAAAACTCCTTTGTAAATTCTTCTTTATTATTTTTTTAATCCATTCTCTCATTTATTTTCTTTATTTTTTTACTGTTTGACTATTTTCTAATGCTAGCATAGCATTGAGGGGGGTGATAATGATAGTGATAACTTTTCAATACTAGTGTTCATGATGTCATCTTCCCATCGATGATCATTCCAATAGTAATTTCTTTCCTACTAATGAATCATACTAGTGATGACATCTCAATGTTAGTGTTTGTCATGTTATTCTCTTCCCATCGACGATCATTCCGATAGTGATTTATCTCCTATTGATGAGTCATATCAGCAGTGACTTTTCAATACTAGTGTTCGTGATGTTTTCTTCCTATCGACGATCATTCCGATAGTGACTTCTTTCCTACTGATGAGTCATACAAGTGGTAACATCTCTTTAATACTAATGTTTGTCATGTTATTCTCTTTCCATCAACGATCATTCTGATGGTGACCTTTTTCCCACTAATGAGTCATATACTGGTGACATCTTTTTAATAATAATGTTTGTCATTTTATTCTCTTCTCATCGATGATAATTTCAATGGTGACTTCTTTCCCACCTATGATTTATATCAGTGGTGACGTCTTTTTAATACTTATGTTTGTGATGTTATTATTTTTCCATCGACGATCATTCCGATGGTGACTTTTTTTTCACTGATGTTATACTAGTGGTATTTCTACTCAAGTTATCTGGATCTGTCATCTGGTCAAGCAAATCCTTAAAATCTCTCAAGTCATTTGGGTCTGCTGTCTAGTCAAGCAGAATCCTAAAATCCTGAAGTCTTTTGGATCTACCATTTGATCAAGCCGAACCCTAAATTTTTTTTTCTCACGTAGGCTGATGATCAATCTTTACTGAGTTATCTTTCCAGCAATGTTCTTCTCTCCAGCATCCCTAGCATCCTGAGTTTTATTTCAGTCATGAAGTCCGCTTTATATTTATTATTTAATTAAAGGATTTATTTATAACAAACTTAAAGCTTAATAAGCTTTATCTTGAGGTGGAGTGTTAAAGTATAATTAAAATATCTTTAGAAGATCTTTATAATATATTGTGGAATCAATTAGTGTACTAATTGATGAAGTAATTTTAGGAGTCATATCATAATTTTATTATATTTCCTGATTTATTTTCTTATTTGAATAGGACTACTAGAATATAAATAGATGTTAGTATTTTATCTTTTGTAACACATCAAACACATATATCGTATACTATTGATTAATTTCCATTCTACATTCTTCCTTTTTTCCTACTTAAACCCTATAATTTCAACAAAATTAACAGAACTAGTTCCTAAAGTTTTTTTTTTCAAATTTATATTTTCTTTCCTATGAGATTAATGCATAAAGTGCTTTATAAATTGAAAATTTATGCTTTTGTTTGATATGTATTTTTTAAATAAAAAAAAAAAGAAGAGATCTAATGATTAGGCTCATCTTTTATTTGATATCAATTTAAGAGTAAAAAAAAATTTAGTGTTACATTTTTTATGGGCTGCACATTTTTTATCCCTCTCTTATTAGAAGAAAAAAATTTTAAAATTTTACTTTCTCATTTTATACATACTAAGTCAAATAATACTATAACTTATAAAAAATAATAAAATAATTTAATATTTATCTACAATTATTTTCATTCTTTTCTTTCATAAAATCAAATAAATGAATGAAAAATTCCATCCACCTTTTCTTTTTTTTCTTTTGTTAATTCTATCTCTTTTTTCCCTTTCCCTCCATGATAAGAAAGAAAAGCATTAAGTGAAGGAAATAGCTGTTGAACAACTCAAATGGAATAACTAATACTTCTTTGACTATATTGATTTTTTTTTTTTTTTTGTCTCTTTTGCTTTCCAGTATATTGAAAGCAGGAGATTACCCAATAAGAAATGACGAATGCAAAAAGATACACTAGCATCAGAACGCGCTCTACGATCCAATGAATCTATATATTAAAGCTGAAAACAGAGTTTCAGTAAACCAGAAAACCTTGATCCATGTTCTGTTAACACTTTCCACCATGAATCTTCTGATCCTCTACTTTATATCCATTTTCTCCCTTTTCCTCTCCGTGTTTATGGTACGCAAAATAGTGACCAAGAAATCTGACTCAACTCCAAATTTACCACCAGGACCATGGAAGCTACCTATTATAGGGAATATACACAACCTTGTGGGGTCACTGCCCCATCGTCGGTTAAGAGATTTATCCACAAAATATGGACCCTTGATGCATCTGAAGCTCGGAGAGGTTTCCACCATCGTGGTTTCATCTCCAGAGTATGCCAGGGAGGTGTTGAAAACCCATGATCTTATCTTTGCATCAAGGCCTCCTATCCTAGCTTCAAAGATAATGACTTATGATTCTCGGGGTATGTCCTTTGCACCTTACGGTGATTATTGGAGACAGCTAAGGAAGATTTGTGCATTGGAGCTTTTGAGCTCAAAACGTGTCCAATCTTTCCAGCCAATCAGAGGGGAAGAGCTCCACAATCTCATCAAATGGATTGCTTCAAAAGAAGCATCACCCATCAATCTCACCAAAGAAGTGATTTCAACGATATCTACCATCACTTCGAGGACAGCCTTTGGGAAGAAGTGCAGGGACCATCAAGTTCTCACCATCATGTTCTGTTAGTTTGTGTCATTTCAATCTTATACAAGATCTTTATAATACTCACCAAACTAAGCTTTTTAAGTTTAAATCTTGTATCAATTCAACTAAGCGCGAGTTTTCTTTTATTTTTTTTAGTCTTCAATGACGAACACTGAAAATCTTAAAAAAATATATATTTCTCTACTTTTTCCTTCAATTATGGAAGGATCAATTATTAATTTTTTTTTATTTATAATGTTTTATGATGACCTTATATATTTTTTTAATATTTTATGAGATGACATATATAATTTTTTTATATATATGTTCTATTGTGTTTGCCATACATGTATTCTAATTTTTTTAAAAAAATGTAGTATCTTGGTGTTGTTTCAGATACTCAAAAACTTTTTTTCCCTCATTAGGATACTTAGTTATAAAGAATGGAGCGACAATAAACCAACTCCTAATCACTTGGTCATTTAAGTTGTTAAGTAAAATTACATATATAAATAGTGATCAAATAATCTAGTTCAAGAACATATCTAGTTCAAGACAAATTCTAATTAAATATCCGCTCAACTTTCAAAACCCGAGTTTGACCTCCGTGTATATTCTGCAACTAGTTTGAGCAAGAGATGAAGACTTATTCTTAAGAAGTCTCTTTGGTGAATCATATTCCTCAATAAGCCCTAGATCAAAATGAAAAGAAATAAAAAGAAAAAAAAACGGTGACCAATAAAGAAGAACAAAGAAAAGAAAGTGAAGCTTTGCTTACCTTGATTTAGAAACAGAACCATGGCGCTATCAAGGATTGAAGTTATTCTATGAGCAATGGTAATGACTGTGCACTCTGAAAAATGTTGCTTAACGGTTTGCTGAATTATGTTATCAGTGGCTGTATCAACTGATGCTGTGGCTTCATCAAGCACCAAGATCTTGCTTTTCTTAAGCAGAACCCGGCCAAGGCAAGACCAGCTGCCTTTGACCCATACTCCAATTATCTCCGTTCTCAGTCACTGCAGAACTCATTACGGTAAGTTATGAATTTTCACCACATTTATACAAATAATTGTAACTAGTAACACATCCTATGTCTGTGTTCAAAGTTTTGAGAAGCCAAACCTATGGAGTCAAGCTTTCCTTCTTTCCTCCTTACTTCATCTCCAAGTTGGCACATATCTAGAGCCTATAATAGTTAATAAATTATGTTAATATGCATAACTTGCACTGATCAAAGAAACAAGTTCTTCATAGTGTCAAGCAAAACCAAATTACCTCCCAAATCTGTTCATCTGTGTACTCTTCCAGTGGGTCAAGGTTGCTTCTTACAGTTCCTTCAAAACGTTGTTGGATCCTGAGGAATAATGCTTAGTCTGGACCGTAAATCATGGATTCCAATCAAAGAGATGTTGATGCTATCTATCAATATTTGACCAGCAACAGGTTCAACAAGTTGGAAGAGTGTTTGCACCAGAGTTGATTTTCCACTTCCTGTTCTTCCCACAATGCCAGTTTTTGCTCCAGCAGCAAAAGTGCAAGTAAGACCACGTAAAACAAGAGGCAAGTGAGGAGCATACCGAACCTTCATCACACACAACCTCATTAATTAAGGACAGATATCATATAAGAACCATAACCCTGATAGACTCTTAACAATGTAAATGAAGCCTAAGCCATCACTATATGGCATACCTTAAATAATAAGAAATTAGATTATTGCAACATCAGAATGTGTTTAGAATGAAACAAATGAATAACTATTGAGAGGCACCTGTAAATCCTGGATATGAACCTCTCCAAATGATGGCCAAGAACTATCTGGTTGGTTGTCTTTTACAACAAGAGGAGGCTCACTTGGGAGGCAGGTGTACTGAAGTATTCTTTCAACAGATATAATTTTGTTCTCCACATTGCAAAGATTCCACGTTAAGAAAGTTAGTAGTTTGTTTAAATTAAGCCCATATGTCACAGCCAATCCCGCAATACCTTGACAGAAACAAAATTGACGTAGGTAAGGAATGAAGCTTTCTGCCTAGTGTCATAAGAAGTCGAAGTATGACTAGGAAATGCATGCAATGCATTGTGAACTACTCACCAGGAACGGCAATTGAATTTGGAAAAGATATCAAGAAAACCAAACAAAAGGCAAATGTCATGGAGGATAAAATATCCAATCGGAAGCATAGCCATTCCATTGCACAAGCACTGTATAATTTGGGTTGGGAATATCTGTCTATCAATTTCATATTTATGTCATGAAACCTTGATTCTTGCTCAAAACTTCTGATGGTTGTTGATCCTGAAATGGTTTCAGAAAAATGTTGTATCACTTGAGCTTCGCATATACCAACTAACCGTGCCAGTTCCCTTGCTGATTCTGAGTAGTATTGCTGCACAATATCAATTTGTAAGAAGCACTCCGTTAGCATGCATAATGCTATTTGATGTACACTAGTATCAACAGTTGCATATTTTCTCTTTTTCTTCCTCTCAGAAGTCAGTACTTGAGAATTGGGTGATAACTGATAAGATTAAATGCACTTTGAATATTTGATCAATGAGGAAAACGTGTGTCTTGAAAAATAAAGAGGAGGAATAAAAATCAAGGTCAGATTAATTTGGTGACATCTGATAAAAGTGATGCCAAATGTTAAGACATTATCCAGAAAACTACCTGGTACCATATGCAAACTGCCACCACAGGAATAAATACTATAAACACCTGCCATGCAGCTTGAGACATCACAAAAATATTTCCCAGTAGCTGAATCAGATAGAAGGTAGTTCCCCATACTAGACTTGCAATGGTCATATCTACTGTGCTTTGGTCAGAAGAAGCCTGCAACAGAAAACAAAACTAAAATTTAAACAAACAATTACACTCAATATGGTCATTTGGAAAAAGACTATAGAGAAATCAAACTGTCAAAAATAATGCACTGAGCCACGATCAAGTAAAAAAGTTGTCTCTTCAAAATAAACCAGTGAAGAACTGTCAACATATTATTGCATACTCTATTAAGGATTCGCCCACTAGGGGTGGCATCAAAAAATGACATGGGCGCTCTAAAAAAGCACAGATGCATTTTATTGAAGAGCAAGGTGGCTGTCTTGTATCCTGCTATCACAGAAAGCATTGTTCTGGCGAGGGTGCCAAAGGAACTTGCAATTGCCAAAGCAACATAGACAACCATAAGTGTAAAGCTTCCAACAGCAGGTTCCATGGTTGCTGATACAGGATTTGCCAAAGCCATCCAATAATTGCTTGTAATTTGAAAAACCACGGTTAGTATCTGTGAAAGTAATATGAAGGGTACAAAAGCTCCTCCACAAACTATTGTGATGTAATTCCAGTAGACTTTAAACCCAAGTTTACCCTTTTCTCGTTCTTCTTCTTGAACAAGTTGGCCTTTAGGCTCAACTGTGTCATCTGCTTTACCATTTTGATTATCTTTGTTTTCCACTTTTTGCTCAAGTCCAAATGCACTTAATGAATCTGTGTCCTCCATGGTGCTATTCAATTGTTTAAATGTGGGCCTTCTCTCTAACGAGTTAATTGCAGATAAAGCTTCTCTGTGTGCACCTACAAGTTCCATGAAATCAGTGCCTGACTTGAGAATGTCATTGTACCTTCCTGATTGAGTTATCCTTCCATCTCTCATGACCTAAACAAATTGTAAGCAAGACAAAATATTAAGTTAGACAACAGTAAATTTCAATGTTGAATTCATAAGCATGAGAATCTGTGAATCCCCCACCAATATTAGATCAGTATCAGGTAAGAACTCTACTTGATGAGTCACGTATATCACAGTCTTTGTTTTTAAAAGGCCAAGCAAACACTCCTGAAACATTATAGCAGTAAATGTAAAATTAGATAACAACCTGTGCATCCAATTGCATAACAAAACAAGCGTAATTGTATTGACAGTATATCATCTACCACAGAAAAGAGAAGAATTTCCATTCAAGGAGGCTACAGTTATACTGTTGGAATTTTTAGAGAGATTAGAAACATAAAATTCCATAAAATTTTCTCATTATACAAGTTATAACTCCACTTGGAGAAACACCCAACAATGCCAAAAAAAGAAAAAAGAAAAAGATCTATTTTATACTCAACTTAAAGTCACTGTGTTAGTTAATTCTTGAGACATCTATAAGAGTTTATTGAACTTACTACTCTTTTAAGATTTATAATGTTTAGGAAGATTTAAAGATTGCATAGTTGATCAATATTTCGGAAGTATCAAATTACTTTACCAATATATTCAATATAATGAGGAGAATTTAAAAAAAAAAAAATTGCACTGGAAACAATAGTGTAGGAAAATTATACCTTAAAGAGATGGGATCCTGTATGAGCATCAACAGCACTGAAAGGATCATCAAACAGATATATGTCAGCATCATGGTATAGAGCACGAGCTATTTGTATTCTTTGCTTCTGTCCACCACTCAAATTGATTCCCTTCTCTCCAACAATGGTTTGATCACCAAATGGTAGAACCTCTAGGTCTTTTGTCAAGGAACATGCTTCTAGCACCCTCTCATACTTTTCCTTGTCCATCTCTCTACCAAATAATATGTTCTCTTCTATCTTGGCACACTGTATCCATGGGGATTGAGCAACATAAGCCTTTGTTCCACACACTTTCAGGCTCCCAGATAGCTTTGGTAATTCCCCTATTATACAAGAAAGTAAACTTGATTTTCCTGAACCAACAGTACCACAGACTGCAACCCTCATGCCACGGGTGACTTTGACATTTATATTTTGCAATGTAGGAATAGCTGAAGATAAATCCCAAGAGAAATTCCCATCAACTATATGAATTGCTGTATCAGAACTATCCCTTGGAAGCTTCTCTATAACATCAGTCTGCAAGTCATCTAGACAAAGGAATGATGCAATCCTATCAAGGGAAACCTTGGTTTGTGCAATCATTGAAATTGTGTCAGGAAGACTATATATGGGCATTTGAAGAATTTGGAATATTGCAAGCGCAGATAAGATCTTCCTGATTCAAGAGGGATACCTATAAGAGCACAAGCAACAAAAGTAACCACAGCAACAAAAGTAACAAAAGTTGGGGCATTGGAGAAGAGAAATCTTACAATTCCAGTACCAATTAGAAATTTCTTTAGCCATATCTCCTCAGTCTTCCTAAGCTGAAAAATCTTTGATAAGAACTTCATCTCCGATGCTTGCAGTTTTAGAATCCTCATATTCTTTAAAATCTCAAACGTCACCTTCATTCTCTTATCTTTGAACTCCATTAACTTACCTTGGAACTTTTCTTGGAGTGATGCCACAGGCAGGTTTAGGAACATCACAATTACAGTGGTAACAAAAGCAGCTATTGAAGCGACCCCCACACTTCTATACAGAATTAACAAGGCCAAAGCAACTTGCAGAACACACATCCATGGATCATGCATGTACCAACAAAATTCACCAATCCTTGCAGCATCAACAGTCATTAAATTGATGATTTCACCACTAGTGCAACCCTGCTTTGATTGACATGAAAGGCTCAAACTTTTAGCATAGATCATTGCCACCAACATCGATTGCATCCTAACTCCAACTTGCTGGAACCTAAACATCCAGTGCCTCAGTGAAAGGCACTCCACCAGCTTTGCTGCAGAAAAGGCCAATGCCAAAATATACCCTTCATTTTTTAACTTGCGATCCCCATCGAGGTAGTGAACAAAGATGTCAATAAGATAGGGGCCAACATAAGAAGCACATGTGTATAACAATGCAAATAAGCCTGATAAAAGGATCCCTTGCCATGTTGAGAAGAATAACGCCTTCGCCAGCTTAAGAGTGGTCACTGTGCTAACACTACCACACTCTGACTCAAGCTTGTTTCTAAAAGTGGGAAAAGCCCCACAGGCACTCTCACCGACATCAAGCAGAGGGAGGTCCTCAAGGACTAAAGTTTTCTTGTTGCCTAGAGCTATCAGTGGACTCATCCATGAGAAAGTTAGAATACTGAAAAATCCAGCATTTGAAGAAGGGGTTAAATTTTCGTTCCCTCTGGTGTTATTGGGATTGGAACTGTTGCTTACACTAGAAGTCACCATTCAAAAGTGCTTCTTCAAGAGGGGCAAGTTTAGCCTCATTGTTGACAGAACACCCAACATAACAAAGAAATAAACCCGTAAGAAAGGAACCTATGTCAGAAACTAGGTATATAATAGGGAAGAAAGCATGCTTTCTGTAGATGACAAAGTCTATTACAAGGCAACAAAAAGAGACAGAGGCGTAGGCCCAGCAACCAAATTCTCAAGAAACTAGAAAAACTCTGTGCCCGTGCATGGGAGCTACGAGAATGCAAATAAGCAGAGACTGCAGCCCACGCAACTGTTCTGAGAGCCAAATCCGAAATTGCCACAAGCCCCTCTGACCCATCATTTTTCCAGCAGTAAAAGTAGTACAGCAAGCACAACACAAGATTAAACACACAAATAGCTAAGCTACAAAGCAAACTGTGTTTGTAGTACAAGAAACCAGTAATAGGGAATTCTTTTCTAGCATCCTTTTCTCCATGTTCCACCCGGACTTTCCCCCGTACCCATGATACAACCAGCACAAGTAACAACGCTAGGTGTAGTGAACCAGATAGCCCACGAGTGAAAATGGGTTGGAGGAGAAAATCAGTACCGGGGTGCATCAAGGAGGAGTAGTGAGAGAAGAGTAACGGCATAGCTTGTTACCTTAAAAAGCCACCCAAGAAGCTCCACTTTCTGTAGATTTTTATCGTAATGGTATGCTCCAAAGTGGAAGTAGCTGCATATAAGGCGTGTGACTGTGACAGTGAGATATAAGATCAGGGAGCTTTGGAAGATGATGATGTTGCTTTAATGCAAGACTTTCTTCAGTCGTTTTAGAATTCTCAGGACCAACCTTTGATTTTGATTCCGATCGAGGTCCCACACCCAAGGATGAAGAACTTCATTGGCTTCACCAGGACACCATTCTCTTTGCAATTGAACTGGGGTGTTGTGGTCCATGTTGCATTGCATGTCTTTATAGCCACTTTCAATTTCGATGTATACGTACCCGTGTTTTGACTAACTTTTGAATGTGACATGAATTATGAAGCAACTCTCCTCAATTTTCCACCGGCCTCCCGACATAATAATGCCTGACGTGAGTGACAAGTCCGGATTTCCTTTTTTTTTAATTTGCTCAGTGTAATGAATTTGAATTATTTTATTAAAAAAATAAATATAAATTATAATATATTAAAATATATTATTATAAATTATAAATTATATTTTTTATATTTAAAATTATTTATATCATTTTTTTAATATGATATTTTTATATTATTTTATTAATTTTAATTTAAGATGTAATCTCACATGAAATTATAAAAATTCATCCTTACATCAAATTTTTTAACAAAATTTCAATTGGTAAAGTTTATTTTATTAAAATTTTATTTTATTTATTGCTAAGTTATATCAATTGAACACAAATTACTCAAATATTTTTTTTTATTTTAACCAATTATAAAATATGTATTAATTATTAATTATATTTTATAATTTTTAAATATTTATAATAAAGAATATCAATTCATAAATATTTGATAATTCATAAAAGATGTTAATAATTTTAAAATATAATTAAAGTATAGGAACAACATCTAACACAAAGCAAAAATTGTGAGAATTTCTCAATGTTAAGTATATCAAATAATTTTCTTAGAACAATGACAGCACATATATAATTTCTCACAAATTATTTAAATTGCTTGTCCCCGAGTTACTATTATTAACTTGTAGATCACGGAACTTGACAGCATACTGCAGCGCGATTTGACGAACTCGTTGCGGATCCGTCGTCGATTCGCACGCCGATTTTGAATTCCGCAAATTAATACACTTTTTTACTCCCCCATTGCACTCTCTCTCTTACAAAATTGTTCATTTGTTAAATTTACTTAATTTAATTTAGTTTTTTTTTTATTTTTGTAAATAAATTCTTTAAGACATTTTATGTAAAAGTAATTTTATATAAGGCCTCACAAATCCATCACACTAAAAGATTAGAAGGTGTTTGATTTGTTTTTTATTTTTATTTTTAGTTAATATATTTTTATTTATAATTATAATAATATTATTTTATTTTATTTTTATTTTTTATTTTTAAAATTTTATAAAAAAAAATAATAAAAATAAGTATTTTTTATTTTTATTATTTTTTTTTATAAAATTTTAAAAATATGAAATAAAATAAAAATAAAATAATATTTTTGTGATTATAACTAAAAATATATTAATTAAAAATAAAAATAAAAAATAAATCATATATCCCCCTTAACGTTTGCTACTCGTTTTCTTATATATAAGTTATATGTAAAAAATTTTAAGAACTTTAAAAGTAATATTATTAAGAATTGAAGAATTCAGATTTTATCTTAATTTTATTAGTTAAAATAAACAGTTAAATAATTATATGATGTCATAGGTTATGTATTTATTAAATAAATTTATGTTATATATTTATTAAATAAGTGTATTACTTTAAAAATATGTAATGATTTTTTCATTTATATAAACTCTTGTGGAGCACCTTTTGTTTAAAAAGATATTTTTTGGGGCCACCCTTGTTTATTAAGATTGAGGAGCTCAAAAAAAT
>NSJW01000801.1:0-16520 GCA_019955255.1 Castanospermum australe
TTTTTCCCCACTTTTTGTCCTTTCATTCTCCTTACTCATTAAGGTGAATTTTGTGGTTTATAATTTTGAAATTTTTAGGGTATTTAGGAGAAAGTAGGATTTTGCTATTGTTTGGGGTTTTTATCTAGACGTTAGGGTTCAAATTTAGGGATTTTGGGAATATATGATGTTTTAAATCGATTGGGTGCATAGGAGTACTTTTTTTGATGTGTTGAATGCATTGTAGGAGCTTGATAACGCTTTTGATATGAAGGAGAACTTGGCGAGACTAGGAAATTGCGAGTTCCCTGCACTGGAGTGAGTAACTAATATCTGCTGTGTTGTTTTGTATTTTTAGATTTGAAATATGTCTATTTGACTTGTTTCCCATATTTTAATATTTTCCTCCACACTAATAGGTGGGATTTTCCTCTTCAATAATTATCGAACTCACTATTAAATGTTGAATTAATTTTTTTTTTAATAGGTGAACCTTTAAAATTCTTGATTGAGGTGTCTTACAAAGCTTCTGAACATTTTAAAATATTTGTCATATTTATATAGAGATATAGAATTCATGAGACAAGCATCGTCTTTGAATTTTTCATTTTGTCATGGAATGTCTGTACTTGTTCATGAATTGATATCATACTAGAATGTGAAGATGATAATGTTAATCTAGTGAGTCTAAAAGTGTAGTTTTAAATTAATTATTTAGAAATTGGTTTTTGACATAAAGGATGTTAGTAACTTTTTTGTTTCGATATGAGAAACTCCGTTAGAACACTATAGCTAACAGTAGTAGTTGTTAGCTTTGGTGCACCTTGATCGGACCTAGCTAGTAGGGAAGTCACTAGCCCCATGTTATGTGTGCTTGGGATTGGAATAAAAATAATAGTTTGATGTGATTTGTATGCCAGGAGCAAAGTGCCACAAAATTTGAAAATGTTTGAGGGCTACCTCTTGAGTCCTGGGCATCATTGACATTGTTGACATATTGGGAGTAAAGTACTACAAATATGATAATGTTTGGGGGTCACCTCTTGTGTCCTGAGTGTGTAATACAACTGTGAATAAGTTATGTATTGAGTTCAGACTTAGATTCTCTTATTGTCAGATTTATAAGAAATTTGAAGTTGAGATTGAATGATTAGAAATTGTTAGGAATTGAATTCTATTGTTTGAAATTATTAATTGGCATTATATGATCTCTAACAATGTTATATCATTGGGTACTTATAAAAATGATTAAATTTAAAACCTTCCTATTTTCTATTGCTAAAACACTTGCCAATTAAATTATAAATTTTTTTATTTAAATGCAAATGCTTTTTGTGATAGGGATGCCGCTTGTATTTTCAATAAACATGTATTTTAACCTTTATCTCTTTTATTTATTTGCAATGGCTTCTAACGAAAAAAAATCTATTTATCAACTTGCTTAATGCTTGAGTTTAGCAAAAGATATTATATTATTGTTCCTCTTTTTAAGTTATATTCAAAATTTTATTTGAAGTTATTTTTATTTGAAATACTTGCAGTTTCGCTCATCCCATTTTCCACTATAGTAGATATAAGTTATTCACTGAGTTGTATCACTTATTCCGTATTTTTAAAATTTTCCAAATAGAAAGGAAGAAACTGTGCCTACTTTTGATATGCCTTCAGGGATTGAAGCTTTCACTCAGGTGAGCCCACAGTTACTTAAGTGTTCAGGTTTTGTGTTTTGTTATATTTTATGTTGTAATTTTGATGCCAGTATCATCATTCGTAAATTTTAGAGTTGCTTCGTTCTCTACAAATAGGATCCATGCCTGTATATTTGTCTTATTTTGTTATTATCTGTTGGGGTCCTAATATTGAGGACCATACGAATTTGATTTTGGTATAAATATTGCCTAAGCAAGTTGAAAATTGGATTATGTAATGTCCAGTTATATATTTATAGACAGAACGTGAAAAATCTAGTTTGTATAGTCTATTTGTATTTTGGGATATCGATTTTTTTGGAGAGACTCTGTTCGATTTTATGTAAAAATTATGTGTATTTTTCTTTGATTTGGTAATTGTTTTATGAAGGCTTACTAGGTTGGCTAGTCCATCCTATGCGCCGGTCATACCCTTTTAATTTGGGTCACGACAACCTTGGTGCCATTAGGTGTAATTAAAGCTTTTGAGAGCCCAAATGCTTGACGTTTCAATTTTCTAAGCCAAATTAACCCTTATAGAAAAGAAAGAAGAAAATTTGGACTGGCCCTAAGCATTGTATATCCTGGAGCACAAATATTGAAAAGGGTTTTAATGGATCCAATGCATCTATAACGTTTCTTTTCTATGCATTTTTAGAGGGATCAACTTTTGAGCTGTGTCTCATGACTATTGTCTTCCTGCATTATGTATTGCTAGTCATCATTGATAAATATTATAGGACAGATCTGCTTGAATTGGACAAGATGAAGTAGGTTCTATTTATATGGTTGACTTAACATTTTCTAACGGTAATACATGTCCTGCCAAAACACTAACTTGCATTAACAATCACCTTAATATGGGTTCCAAGATTTTGTTCCAATTATTTGTTTCAGGATAGTCTAAAACTTTGATTTTATGCCTGTATCCTAGTAGGTAAAAAAAGATGGTAATTTTTGTGTGATTCCTTTAATGTAGTTCATTTGTGAATATTAGAGATTTGTAAAATCATCTGAAATAGACCATTCTTTTCAGTGATGTCTTCTTTTCTACTTTTCGGGAGGATTTTTGTGGATCTTTGCATGTTCTTCATTTATTTTGACAATAGTTTTCTAATTTGCAGGAATCTACTTCACTTATTGTACTATTGGATTGAATGATAATAATGCATCATTGAATCCCAAATTGTCCCAAGAGACCTGATCTCCTCTTGGTTTTTTCACTTTTAGATATTTGGTTCCTTGAGATATGTCCGTTGGGCAGTTTATTCGCATTTTAAGTACCAGACTACGTTTGGCTTAAGGGAAAGCTCTGTTTATTTTTGTGAAGAACACATTACCCCAAACAAGTAAATGCACCTAACATCTTATTGCTAAAATCTGGCTAGAGTTGTTCAGCTTCTCTCTTCTTTACCATATATGCTAATACATTCTGTCTATGACTTCCTCTATAGCAAGTCTTATAAGCTCCATCTACGAATCTTACAAGGATGATGACGGGTTTCTGTACATGTGCTACAGCAGTGAGAAAACATTTGGCCAACTTGGTTGTGTTTGTTAATTCTTGTAAGTATATGCAAATTGTATATTGTTTTCAGTGTTTGTCAATTCATTTTAGTACATAATTTACTTGTATGACTTGATACTAGAATCTATCGTGTAAATAATGATTTATTGCACTTTAAATGAAATGTACAATTTCAAGAGCAAGAATAGTGCCTTATCTTTTCCATTTTAGAATACATATATACATAAATTGAAAGTTGAAACCTATTACAACCATGGAAAGCAGGACATGGACACGTGGTAGTGGATTCATAGAACTCACAGAGCACTGCTACTGATCCTAATTGATTCTTCGACAGACCTGAGTCTCCACCAAATGCTTCGCTGTGATTGCATTCTTCAATAATATATACTCAAAGTCTTGAACAACCACAGGACAGTGCATCAACCACTCCAAGAATTGTAACCTTTGCCTCCACCAAGCACCTGTCCTTCACCAGATCAACGTATCGACAAGTGAAATCACTGGTCAAAATGAATTTGGATGCACCTTTTTCACTGTTTGAGGCACTAAACCAGTAATTAGCTGCAAGATGAAGGGAAAAGAAAAGAACTATTAGTTATTGAATTAAATCTATGCCTTCAATGGCTTTGACTTACGAATAATGTTGCTTGTACTATCAATTATCTATTCAACTATCATTTTTGTCTCGAGGAATTGCACCCCATAAAAGAGAACCAAACTTTACCTTTCAAAGCCTGATGACGATAGGAGTACTTTTGGTCAAGGATGCGTAATACAATCTCTGTATATATTTTGAAACCAGGAGGAAGGGCTGCTGGGTCAGCTAAGGCTAGGTACAGAGAAATATAATTGTCTGATCCAACGCCTTTTCCGTTGGGATATAGTTTTATATTCCTGCAAAAAGAAAAATAGTATTTTGACCAATCAATAAGTTATTAAGTTGGTGTTTGATTTATTTTCTATTTTTGTTTTTGGTTGATATGTCTTTCTTAATAATTACAAAAAAAAAGTACTTCATTTTTATTTTGTTTTCTATTTTTAAAATTTTGTAAAGAAAATAGTGAAAACAAGTATTTTTTTTTGTTTTTACTGTTTCTTTCGTAAAATTTTGAATGTAGGTAATAAGGTGATATTTTTGTAATTATTAATTAAAACATATCAACTAAAATGAAAATAGAAACAAACCAAACATCCGTTAAGTTGTTTGCCATCTGCTGTCTGTTATAAAGCAAAACTTCAAGTTAGGTTCAAGCAAATACGCTTAGGAAGCAAAAATACTTTGTGTGAATTAAACTTTTTTTTTCCCTTAACAATGTATAGATTCAGAAAAGTTGGAGAACCACATTGGAGTGCATCTAGCAAGTATAGAAATAAAACAGGGCTGATTATTTGTACCACTTATAGTTTCCAGCAATAAATGGTTTAGAGCCATGACATTCTGCCTCCAATTTTGAGTAATTGTCAATCTCCCAGATGTGCTTGTAGGTAATGGCATCCTTCATCATCACCAAAGACTCTCCTCTACCTGTGCTTCTTTCCTTGCAAACAAAGACCTCTGCTCCAAAAACACATATATCATCCACCAGGTATCCTTTGGATTCATCGTTGAAATCTTTAAGAGGAGTAAATTTATCAAATCCCCATTCAAGCTTCATTTTGTGGTATCTCCTTCCCTTTCCCGTGGCATCTGTCACATGCAGTGTCACAAAATTGTTAAGAAACCCTTGCTTTGTAGGTCATAAAATGAACTACTAAGTAGTACAGAATCTTTTTCAAGGACGGGCTTTAAAGGAACATATATGACCATAGGAGAAAGAGGAAGCAAGATACTGTGCTAAGTACCATGCTATGAAATGCCAATATTTTCTTTGCAAAATAATTAAATATACATGTTTCATGCATTCCACTTGAAATTGCACCATTTTCACATGTGAGGTGACAGATTTTGATTTGTGTATACTGGCCTGCACCTTGTGAATGATGCGGGCAAGTGATTGTTAATTAAATCGACTCAAAGAAAGGGTAAAAATCAAAAGGAATACCTTGAAGCACTAAGTAGTTGTCGTTTTTCTGATCAAGCAAAAACAATCGAAAATTGGCATAGATTTCCCACCCAGGATGAACTGAACTTGCTTTGTCCAACGCCAAGTATAGTGAAATATGCTCCTTTACATTCTTGCTCTTGTTTCCACTTGGGTACAAAACCAACTTCCTGTGAGCACATATATAACATAGTCATTCACTTTAAAGGAGAAACCGAAATTATTATCCATGGAACTGTGGTTACTGAGATGCATTAGCTGAATTTATGGTTACACAGAAGGAGCTACCTCCTGTAACCAATATCATTGAGATTATTATCAACAAGAACATATATATTAATATATGCATACCACTTGTAGCCTCCAGCATCAAATTCCCCTGATTCGTATCTCTCTATTGAATTCTTTGCAAGGAGTGAAAATAAATGCACTTTCACCACGTAATGAGCGGGTGGAGCATCTGATGTAGATCGTGAAATGCCTAAAATATAAGTAAATAACATAGAGTAAGCAAAAGCAGGTCAGATTCTTTTGTGCATGGCATATGCGTGCCTTGAGTTCATTTTTCTTTGAGAAATGAAATCATTATTCTATGTTTATCAGCATCCCCCCTTCCTCTTTGAACCCCATTAAAATTACATTAGTTTAGTCATTCAAGCAATTGTGGGCATAACGAAAGGCATTTCAATAACTATTAATGGCAAAAAAAAAAAAAGAAAAAACTAATGATTGGTGATCATCTATCACTAACAAGCAAAATGTATTTTTGTTCTGTGGAGTATATTCTGCACTTGGAATAGCCAAATCCATTATTTATTGATTATATATTTGCATGTGGCATAGACGCATGCATACATGCAAATAAATATACAGACACAGATGCAAACAGTTCCTTTAAAAGATACTACTCAAGAAAGAAAGAGGGACAAACCGTCTGGGGCATCCATGGTAAGACAGGCCGTGGCAACAAGATCAGAAATTTTGCATATTTCCTGTCACCACTTTCAGAATTTATATGGATAGAGGAGCTTTTGGTTCTATATACTTTCCTTGAAGAAGATTGCTATTAGTACAAGGAAGCAGGTATATATTCTCTGCTTTTAGCATGTCTACAAGCAAAAAGGTTCTATGCTTCTATGAACTTTTTAAGGATTTGTCTACTATTGTTTTTTTAAAGAGGACTACTTTCTCGTTTAGCGATATTCTTAGCTTCAAGTTGTTTGCGAAGAAATCTTGCAGTACCCATTTTTCCTTCCAATGCCAAGTGTAATGAAATATGCTCCTTCACATTGTTGATCTTGTTTACACTTGGGTAGAGAACCAATTTCCTTTGAAGACATTTATCACAAGGTAACGCACTTCAAAATATCATGTTATAATGACATGATGCATTAGGTGCACATACAATAGATCAAAGATTTAATTAAAAATATTTAAAAATTAAAATTAAAAAATGAATAATGATTTTAAAATTATTAATTTGATATTAAAGACACATACTAGTCACGTGACAAAGACAAAAAATTTGACTAAAATTAAATGGAATGATCTATTATAACTAATCACTGAGTTTAAGGACCTAATAAAAAGATTTTATAATTTATAATGACTATTTACAAATCACTTAAAGGTGAGAGTCTGCATGCACTTTTTCCTAAATTTTTTATTAAGTTATAAACCAATGAGAGGATAAAATTGATAAAGATTAAAGATAATTAAAAATTTAGAAACCTAAGATTTCCATTGGTTTGAAAGGGCATCGCATGCCCCCACACAATGAGCATCTTAACTAAAACAACATCACAAGAAACAATGAGTTTAGAACAATACAAGAACAATACATGCCTATCACAAGAACAATGGGCTTAGAACAATACAAGAAACAACATCATACATGCCTATATATATATATATATATATATATATATATATAAAGTAACTACTGAATTAGGAGTAATTAAGCCAATAGGAGATAGGAAATTTCTTTTGGAGACCTTTTTATTTTCTTCATTTTTGAAAGAGCGCTCGGGCAGGGGAGTGGTGCCAAACTTTGGCATTGTTCTAATGACAACATGAGGAATCACATTACACATGACTGCAAAACTTCAAATTGTTGTTTCCTTTCTAGATTGAAACAAATGCCAAACTATGCAAAGTAATTTAGATTATGTCTTCACCTTACAATTGGTGGTTGCAGTTTTCAATCAGCACCGTGATATTTGATCTCAATGTTACAACTAATAAAAATAAAAGGTAAAAAAAGAAAAGAAAGGGCAAAGAATCAAGATCAGAGAAAGAAGAGCCTAACACTAAAAAGTAATAGTATTTTAATTCAACTTGATATTATAATTCCTTAGAATTTTTTATAATGAATAAATATATTATACGGTAAAAAAACCTTATAATATTTTTATACATACATTAAAATTAAATATGTATAGTATATAGATGTCTATATTAGAATTTTAAAAAAAATTAAATGATTTAAAATTTAATTGATATATCGAATCAGACATTAGATACAATTATGAGGGAACTCTATTCAGTAGGGTGTAGTTCCTTTTCTCTTCTATTTACTTTTTTTTTTTGGTCTTCTCTCTTATATATAAAAAAGAGAGAGAATTGAAAAAACTCGAATTAGGAAATAAATATCTAATTTTAAATCATTAAAACGATACATATTAATAATTTTATAAAAAAATTATATAAATTTTTTTCATATTTTATTTTATGGTTTTATATATATCCTTAAATTGCTAAGGAGAAGTATGATACTGGAATTTCTCTATCATGAAACAAGAAAACTTTTCTTATATGGTTTCTAGAATTCTAAATATTATATTCGTTGCCCTTTCTCTACTTGTTGGTGAATGTTTTAAGTAGGATAGATTCCAATGAAAAATAATGGATATTTTTACTCAAATGCCTCAGTGTAATGGAGAATGCAAAACCTTAGGACTTTCGTAGGTGGTTTAATGTAAACTAATCCTATGGACATTGAAAAGTCATAGATTTTAGGAGAAAATTAACGACTTTTGTGATGGTGCTAAACAGTCATTCAATTTCTTATTGATTAGAAACTGTGGCTTAAGAAAACAAAATATATGGCATTAATAATATTAAAACCTGTCATGTGTGCTTGATCACCTGTCATGTATGCTTGATCCCTGAATGATCTAATTACAGGACATTATTTTTCCCCACTTTTTGTCCTTTCATTCTCCTTACTCATTAAGGTGAATTTTGTGGTTTATAATTTTGAAATTTTTAGGGTATTTAGGAGAAAGTAGGATTTTGCTATTGTTTGTTTGGGGTTTTTATCTAGACGTTAGGGTTCAAATTTAGGGATTTTGGGAATATATGATGTTTTAAATCGATTGGGTGCATAGGAGTACTTTTTTTGATGTGTTGAATGCATTGTAGGAGCTTGATAACGCTTTTGATATGAAGGAGAACTTGGCGAGACTAGGAAATTGCGAGTTCCCTGCACTGGAGTGAGTAACTAATATCTGCTGTGTTGTTTTGTATTTTTAGATTTGAAATATGTCTATTTGACTTGTTTCCCATATTTAATATTTTCCTCCACACTAATAGGTGGGATTTTCCTCTTCAATAATTATCGAACTCACTATTAAATGTTGAATTAATTTTTTTTTTAATAGGTGAACCTTTAAAATTCTTGATTGAGGTGTCTTACAAAGCTTCTGAACATTTTTAAAATATTTGTCATATTTATATAGAGATATAGAATTCATGAGACAAGCATCGTCTTTGAATTTTTCATTTTGTCATGGAATGTCTGTACTTGTTCATGAATTGATATCATACTAGAATGTGAAGATGATAATGTTAATCTAGTGAGTCTAAAAGTGTAGTTTTAAATTAATTATTTAGAAATTGGTTTTTGACAGAAAGGATGTTAGTAACTTTTTTGTTTCGATATGAGAAACTCCGTTAGAACACTATAGCTAACAGTAGTAGTTGTTAGCTTTGGTGCACCTTGATCGGACCTAGCTAGTAGGGAAGTCACTAGCCCCATGTTATGTGTGCTTGGGATTGGAATAAAAATAATAGTTTGATGTGATTTGTATGCCAGGAGCAAAGTGCCACAAAATTTGAAAATGTTTGAGGGCTACCTCTTGAGTCCTGGGCATCATTGACATTGTTGACATATTGGGAGTAAAGTACTACAAATATGATAATGTTTGGGGGTCACCTCTTGTGTCCTGAGTGTGTAATACAACTGTGAATAAGTTATGTATTGAGTTCAGACTTAGATTCTCTTATTGTCAGATTTATAAGAAATTTGAAGTTGAGATTGAATGATTAGAAATTGTTAGGAATTGAATTCTATTGTTTGAAATTATTAATTGGCATTATATGATCTCTAACAATGTTATATCATTGGGTACTTATAAAAATGATTAAATTTAAAACCTTCCTATTTTCTATTGCTAAAACACTTGCCAATTAAATTATAAATTTTTTTATTTAAATGCAAATGCTTTTTGTGATAGGGATGCCGCTTGTATTTTCAATAAACATGTATTTTAACCTTTATCTCTTTTATTTATTTGCAATGGCTTCTAACGAAAAAAAATCTATTTATCAACTTGCTTAATGCTTGAGTTTAGCAAAAGATATTATATTATTGTTCCTCTTTTAAGTTATATTCAAAATTTTATTTGAAGTTATTTTTATTTGAAATACTTGCAGTTTCGCTCATCCCATTTCCACTATGGTAGATATAAGTTATTCACTGAGTTGTATCACTTATTCCGTATTTTAAAATTTTCCAAATAGAAAGGAAGAAACTGTGCCTACTTTTGATATGCCTTCAGGGATTGAAGCTTTCACTCAGGTGAGCCCACAGTTACTTAAGTGTTCAGGTTTTGTGTTTTGTTATATTTTATGTTGTAATTTTGATGCCAGTATCATCATTCGTAAATTTTAGAGTTGCTTCGTTCTCTACAAATAGGATCCATGCCTGTATATTTGTCTTATTTTGTTATTATCTGTTGGGGTCCTAATATTGAGGACCATACGAATTTGATTTTGGTATAAATATTGCCTAAGCAAGTTGAAAATTGGATTATGTAATGTCCAGTTATATATTTATAGACAGAACGTGAAAAATCTAGTTTGTATAGTCTATTTGTATTTTGGGATATCGATTTTTTTGGAGAGACTCTGTTCGATTTTATGTAAAAATTATGTGTATTTTTCTTTGATTTGGTAATTGTTTTATGAAGGCTTACTAGGTTGGCTAGTCCATCCTATGCGCCGGTCATACCCTTTTAATTTGGGTCACGACAACCTTGGTGCCATTAGGTGTAATTAAAGCTTTTGAGAGCCCAAATGCTTGACGTTTCAATTTTCTAAGCCTAAGCCAAATTAACCCTTATAGAAAAGAAAGAAGAAAATTTGGACTGGCCCTAAGCATTGTATATCCTGGAGCACAAATATTGAAAAGGGTTTTAATGGATCCAATGCATCTATAACGTTTCTTTTCTATGCATTTTTAGAGGGATCAACTTTTGAGCTGTGTCTCATGACTATTGTCTTCCTGCATTATGTATTGCTAGTCATCATTGATAAATATTATAGGACAGATCTGCTTGAATTGGACAAGATGAAGTAGGTTCTATTTATATGGTTGACTTAACATTTTCTAACGGTAATACATGTCCTGCCAAAACACTAACTTGCATTAACAATCACCTTAATATGGGTTCCAAGATTTTGTTCCAATTATTTGTTTCAGGATAGTCTAAAACTTTGATTTTATGCCTGTATCCTAGTAGGTAAAAAAAGATGGTAATTTTTGTGTGATTCCTTTAATGTAGTTCATTTGTGAATATTAGAGATTTGTAAAATCATCTGAAATAGACCATTCTTTTCAGTGATGTCTTCTTTTCTACTTTTCGGGAGGATTTTTGTGGATCTTTGCATGTTCTTCATTTATTTTGACAATAGTTTTCTAATTTGCAGGAATCTACTTCACTTATTGTACTATTGGATTGAATGATAATAATGCATCATTGAATCCCAAATTGTCCCAAGAGACCTGATCTCCTCTTGGTTTTTTCACTTTTAGATATTTGGTTCCTTGAGATATGTCCGTTGGGCAGTTTATTCGCATTTTAAGTACCAGACTACGTTTGGCTTAAGGGAAAGCTCTGTTTATTTTTGTGAAGAACACATTACCCCAAACAAGTAAATGCACCTAACATCTTATTGCTAAAATCTGGCTAGAGTTGTTCAGCTTCTCTCTTCTTTACCATATATGCTAATACATTCTGTCTATGACTTCCTCTATAGCAAGTCTTATAAGCTCCATCTACGAATCTTACAAGGATGATGACGGGTTTCTGTACATGTGCTACAGCAGTGAGAAAACATTTGGCCAACTTGGTTGTGTTTGTTAATTCTTGTAAGTATATGCAAATTGTATATTGTTTTCAGTGTTTGTCAATTCATTTTAGTACATAATTTACTTGTATGACTTGATACTAGAATCTATCGTGTAAATAATGATTTATTGCACTTTAAATGAAATGTACAATTTCAAGAGCAAGAATAGTGCCTTATCTTTTCCATTTTAGAATACATATATACATAAATTGAAAGTTGAAACCTATTACAACCATGGAAAGCAGGACATGGACACGTGGTAGTGGATTCATAGAACTCACAGAGCACTGCTACTGATCCTAATTGATTCTTCGACAGACCTGAGTCTCCACCAAATGCTTCGCTGTGATTGCATTCTTCAATAATATATACTCAAAGTCTTGAACAACCACAGGACAGTGCATCAACCACTCCAAGAATTGTAACCTTTGCCTCCACCAAGCACCTGTCCTTCACCAGATCAACGTATCGACAAGTGAAATCACTGGTCAAAATGAATTTGGATGCACCTTTTTCACTGTTTGAGGCACTAAACCAGTAATTAGCTGCAAGATGAAGGGAAAAGAAAAGAACTATTAGTTATTGAATTAAATCTATGCCTTCAATGGCTTTGACTTACGAATAATGTTGCTTGTACTATCAATTATCTATTCAACTATCATTTTTGTCTCGAGGAATTGCACCCCATAAAAGAGAACCAAACTTTACCTTTCAAAGCCTGATGACGATAGGAGTACTTTTGGTCAAGGATGCGTAATACAATCTCTGTATATATTTTGAAACCAGGAGGAAGGGCTGCTGGGTCAGCTAAGGCTAGGTACAGAGAAATATAATTGTCTGATCCAACGCCTTTTCCGTTGGGATATAGTTTTATATTCCTGCAAAAAGAAAAATAGTATTTTGACCAATCAATAAGTTATTAAGTTGGTGTTTGATTTATTTTCTATTTTTGTTTTTGGTTGATATGTCTTTCTTAATAATTACAAAAAAAAAGTACTTCATTTTTATTTTGTTTTCTATTTTTAAAATTTTGTAAAGAAAATAGTGAAAACAAGTATTTTTTTTTGTTTTTACTGTTTCTTTCGTAAAATTTTGAATGTAGGTAATAAGGTGATATTTTTGTAATTATTAATTAAAACATATCAACTAAAATGAAAATAGAAACAAACCAAACATCCGTTAAGTTGTTTGCCATCTGCTGTCTGTTATAAAGCAAAACTTCAAGTTAGGTTCAAGCAAATACGCTTAGGAAGCAAAAATACTTTGTGTGAATTAAACTTTTTTTTTCCCTTAACAATGTATAGATTCAGAAAAGTTGGAGAACCACATTGGAGTGCATCTAGCAAGTATAGAAATAAAACAGGGCTGATTATTTGTACCACTTATAGTTTCCAGCAATAAATGGTTTAGAGCCATGACATTCTGCCTCCAATTTTGAGTAATTGTCAATCTCCCAGATGTGCTTGTAGGTAATGGCATCCTTCATCATCACCAAAGACTCTCCTCTACCTGTGCTTCTTTCCTTGCAAACAAAGACCTCTGCTCCAAAAACACATATATCATCCACCAGGTATCCTTTGGATTCATCGTTGAAATCTTTAAGAGGAGTAAATTTATCAAATCCCCATTCAAGCTTCATTTTGTGGTATCTCCTTCCCTTTCCCGTGGCATCTGTCACATGCAGTGTCACAAAATTGTTAAGAAACCCTTGCTTTGTAGGTCATAAAATGAACTACTAAGTAGTACAGAATCTTTTTCAAGGACGGGCTTTAAAGGAACATATATGACCATAGGAGAAAGAGGAAGCAAGATACTGTGCTAAGTACCATGCTATGAAATGCCAATATTTTCTTTGCAAAATAATTAAATATACATGTTTCATGCATTCCACTTGAAATTGCACCATTTTCACATGTGAGGTGACAGATTTTGATTTGTGTATACTGGCCTGCACCTTGTGAATGATGCGGGCAAGTGATTGTTAATTAAATCGACTCAAAGAAAGGGTAAAAATCAAAAGGAATACCTTGAAGCACTAAGTAGTTGTCGTTTTTCTGATCAAGCAAAAACAATCGAAAATTGGCATAGATTTCCCACCCAGGATGAACTGAACTTGCTTTGTCCAACGCCAAGTATAGTGAAATATGCTCCTTTACATTCTTGCTCTTGTTTCCACTTGGGTACAAAACCAACTTCCTGTGAGCACATATATAACATAGTCATTCACTTTAAAGGAGAAACCGAAATTATTATCCATGGAACTGTGGTTACTGAGATGCATTAGCTGAATTTATGGTTACACAGAAGGAGCTACCTCCTGTAACCAATATCATTGAGATTATTATCAACAAGAACATATATATTAATATATGCATACCACTTGTAGCCTCCAGCATCAAATTCCCCTGATTCGTATCTCTCTATTGAATTCTTTGCAAGGAGTGAAAATAAATGCACTTTCACCACGTAATGAGCGGGTGGAGCATCTGATGTAGATCGTGAAATGCCTAAAATATAAGTAAATAACATAGAGTAAGCAAAAGCAGGTCAGATTCTTTTGTGCATGGCATATGCGTGGCCTTGAGTTCATTTTTCTTTGAGAAATGAAATCATTATTCTATGTTTATCAGCATCCCCCCTTCCTCTTTGAACCCCATTAAAATTACATTAGTTTAGTCATTCAAGCAATTGTGGGCATAACGAAAGGCATTTCAATAACTATTAATGGCAAAAAAAAAAAAAAAAAAAACTAATGATTGGTGATCATCTATCACTAAACAAGCAAAATGTATTTTTGTTCTGTGGAGTATATTCTGCACTTGGAATAGCCAAATCCATTATTTATTGATTATATATTTGCATGTGGCATAGACGCATGCATACATGCAAATAAATATACAGACACAGATGCAAACAGTTCCTTTAAAAGATACTACTCAAGAAAGAAAGAGGGACAAACCGTCTGGGGCATCCATGGTAAGACAGGCCGTGGCAACAAGATCAGAAATTTTGCATATTTCCTGTCACCACTTTCAGAATTTATATGGATAGAGGAGCTTTTGGTTCTATATACTTTCCTTGAAGAAGATTGCTATTAGTACAAGGAAGCAGGTATATATTCTCTGCTTTTAGCATGTCTACAAGCAAAAAGGTTCTATGCTTCTATGAACTTTTTAAGGATTTGTCTACTATTGTTTTTTTAAAGAGGACTACTTTCTCGTTTAGCGATATTCTTAGCTTCAAGTTGTTTGCGAAGAAATCTTGCAGTACCCATTTTTCCTTCCAATGCCAAGTGTAATGAAATATGCTCCTTCACATTGTTGATCTTGTTTACACTTGGGTAGAGAACCAATTTCCTTTGAAGACATTTATCACAAGGTAACGCACTTCAAAATATCATGTTATAATGACATGATGCATTAGGTGCACATACAATAGATCAAAGATTTAATTAAAAAATATTTAAAAATTAAAATTAAAAAATGAATAATGATTTTAAAATTATTAATTTGATATTAAAGACACATACTAGTCACGTGACAAAGACAAAAAATTTGACTAAAATTAAATGGAATGATCTATTATAACTAATCACTGAGTTTAAGGACCTAATAAAAAGATTTTATAATTTATAATGACTATTTACAAATCACTTAAAGGTGAGAGTCTGCATGCACTTTTTCCTAAATTTTTTATTAAGTTATAAACCAATGAGAGGATAAAATTGATAAAGATTAAAGATAATTAAAAATTTAGAAACCTAAGATTTCCATTGGTTTGAAAGGGCATCGCATGCCCCCACACAATGAGCATCTTAACTAAAACAACATCACAAGAAACAATGAGTTTAGAACAATACAAGAACAATACATGCCTATCACAAGAACAATGGGCTTAGAACAATACAAGAAACAACATCATACATGCCTATATATATATATATATATATATATATATATATATATAAAGTAACTACTGAATTAGGAGTAATTAAGCCAATAGGAGATAGGAAATTTCTTTTGGAGACCTTTTTATTTTCTTCATTTTTTGAAAGAGCGCTCGGGCAGGGGAGTGGTGCCAAACTTTGGCATTGTTCTAATGACAACATGAGGAATCACATTACACATGACTGCAAAACTTCAAATTGTTGTTTCCTTTCTAGATTGAAACAAATGCCAAACTATGCAAAGTAATTTAGATTATGTCTTCACCTTACAATTGGTGGTTGCAGTTTTCAATCAGCACCGTGATATTTGATCTCAATGTTACAACTAATAAAAATAAAAGGTAAAAAAAGAAAAGAAAGGGCAAAGAATCAAGATCAGAGAAAGAAGAGCCTAACACTAAAAAGTAATAGTATTTTAATTCAACTTGATATTATAATACCTTAGAATTTTTTATAATGAATAAATATATTATACGGTAAAAAACCTTATAATATTTTTATACATACATTAAAATTAAATATGTATAGTATATAGATGTCTATATTAGAATTTTAAAAAAAATTAAATGATTTAAAATTTAATTGATATATCGAATCAGACATTAGATACAATTATGAGGGAACTCTATTCAGTAGGGTGTAGTTCCTTTTCTCTTCTATTTACTTTTTTTTTTTGGTCTTCTCTCTTATATATAAAAAAGAGAGAGAATTGAAAAAACTCGAATTAGGAAATAAATATCTAATTTTAAATCATTAAAACGATACATATTAATAATTTTATAAAAAATTATATAAATTTTTTTCATATTTTATTTTATGGTTTTATATATATCCTTAAATTGCTAAGGAGAAGTATGATACTGGGAATTTCTCTATCATGAAAACAAGAAAAAAAACTTTTTCCTAATTCTCCTCTTCTG